>JASPKZ010008365.1:2537500-2557500 GCA_030220185.1 Diploptera punctata | reverse complement strand
TGATGTGTTTCATTATTTCTCCACTAAAGTGAATTCTTACAATATTGCAATCATATTTGGCAATAAATAATATGATCGAGTTGTAGTGAATATACATAACCTCACATTTCTAGTTTGTTTTCAAACATCGCCGTTTACATTAACTATATAAATATTTTAAAACACCGGTGACTATATTCAAATAATTATTTTTTAGTAAAGAGCTTAATTTTATTCGTTAAATAGTCCTAAGAAATGCCACTCTTGATTTCCAATGGAAATCACTCGTGGCATTACTTATGATAAATTCTTCTTCTCCTTATAAATTAATAATCTCTCGATAACACATTATTGAGGAGGTGGCTGAAAAAAGGAAACGTGCAAAAAGAATATTCTGAGAATATAACTTCAATGTTTTGTTTTATTAGTACCTAGAAAATAATATATATAAATGCATTTCATTTCATCAATTATTAAGGAAAAGAAATTAATTTATTTTTATTTTACTGAAATTAGTTTGTAGCTAGTATTTTATCTAACGACGTGTTTTAAAATCTCAGGTCATTAGCGTCGAAATTCTAATTTGGGCATGAATTAGAGGAATATTTTGCTCAGAGGTCTCTTATTTCAGGTTTTAAACCATTTTCATCATCATCATAGATGGCACTGCATCCTATTTTGAGCCCCCCATTCATTCCTGTCCTACGCCTTCCCTCTCCATCCCCTAGCATTAAGCTTCTTAATATGATCCATTTTATCTATCCATTTCAACTTCGGCTCTGTCTATTCTTCTACGTCTTTCAAGTTTAAGTAGTGTGATTTTTGTAATATGATCATTAGTGTTATAACTATTTGGACTTTTGTGAAATAAAATATTTCCTCTGTAATGAATGGCTGAACTTTTGCATAAAGCATTTTAAAAAGGCCTTAATTTCACTGAGCGTCAAGAAAAGGTCACCCCCAAATCAATATTTAGTTTCACAATATTTCTAAAATTTCTACTAATCTACTCAATTAATATATTGTGCAGCATTGGTATATAATGATGTGTAGTGCTCGTACTCATTATGTTTAGTATCTATGATCGCTAGTGAATGTTAACAATAGCTTGTTTTTATTTACTGGGAATACATGATGTCACTCAAAAAAAGTTATAACACCACTCAGAAAAATGAAGACACCTGGACGAATAATCTAGCGAGATTTCAGCAGTTACATAGAAGAAGACGAAATGCGCCTACAGCAGATTATTCACTAGAAGAGTACTGGAAAATGCTTAAACTTCAAATTATTGGAGGGTATCAGTTACTTGGAGCAGAGATCAAAGGAAGAAATGAGAGAGTACCAAAAATGTCTGAAGAAGTTGCAAATTTGTGGCGAAATAAACTTAATTCTCCCCATGTGCCAAATAAAGTAATACATACAAAGCTCCATAAGACTTATGGTGAATGTGTAAGGAGGGGAAAGTTTGATACTCTTGACCAGCTTTTTTGATATTACAAGTAAATGGCCAATGGTTATCTACCGAAGACAAAAAATGGTACCAACTACAATTGGAAAGCAAAGAAGAGGTTGGTTACTCAACAAGTAAAGTAGCACAAATGAAGACAATTCGCCCTTCAAAGAAGCAGAAACTCCCTACAGAATCAATTTCAAAAAGTGTTGTCAGATCGCAAAAAAATAGCAGAAAAGGGTGTTGCTATACCTCAATAATGTATCTGTTGTCAGCATCACATTGTGGACAGAATATTACGTTTAGTGATGGATCAAGAACTTGCTGAGAATACCAAGCCTCCAAACATTGAATATCCATTTGTATCTAATTTGGTGAACGAGTATGAGGGGCTAAAATCATAATTGTGAATGGAAAAGAATATATCCTAGACTATTTAACTCATTGCCCAAATGGGAGTCAATGACCAATCACGTTTCAATGATTTCTGTTTTACAACCAATCAGAGTCGTGTTTCACGAAATATTTATCAGTGTTTATAATTACCATATATTAAACAAAGCTCCTCCTTTTTAATATTCTGAACAGGTCTGACCGTTATTTTGCAGTGACTGAGCCTATAAGAAATACGGCTACCAGATTGTATATATAGTGCATACATGTCAACATTTGTAGCAATTTATTATACCACCAAAAAAAGAAACCACTGTTTGACTTTCTTAAATGTATTTTTTCCCAGGTAATAATCCAGAAAAATATAATTGTAATATTTACATCATACGACATCAGAAATGAATTAATATACAGATTGATGTTTCATTTTTTCTCCACTAGAGAGCATTCTTACAATATTGCGTTCCTTTGGCAATAAATAGTATGATCTGGTTGCAGTGATAAACAAAAGAAGCAGTAGAAGCGTACCTATCGTTTCTCATTTGTTTTCAAACATCGCCGTTTGCATTAAATATATAAATATTTTGAAATAACTACAGTTAAATAATGATTTGTGAGTAAACAGCTTAATTTTATTCGTTAAATAGTCCTAACAAATGCCACTCTTGATTTCCAAATTCTCTAGATAAATTCACTCCTCACTTCGTGAGTCGTGAATTTATCGATAATTTGGAAATCACTCGTGGCATTACTTATGATAAATCGATCCTAGATAAATCGGGGTGGAGAGATGACATAACGTTCCTGTACCAGCTAGTACGTCCATTTATATTTTTTGAGAAAAAAGGACGCTTTTCGTTCAATAGATTCCAGAAAATTCCAAACATTAGTACTGTAAGATGAAATTCAAGAGTTATTCTTGCTCTACTCGCATGTGTACTTAGGACTACTGCAAGAGTTGCTCTGAAAAAAGTATGCAGATTTATTTAATTTGACTAGACAGACTACTGGTTTATCAGATGTACAACATGAATGACTTCAAAAATTTGTCAAATATATTAAGGCCTTTTAAAAAAGCACTGCACTCATTTGAAAATCATTTGAAGAAGGAGTCATTTGCATTAAGTATACCAAGAAGTTATCAGTGCGCCGAACGTGCAATTAAAATCATGCAAGAATCATATGCTTCCTGTAGAAATAAAGATAAACTGCATCTCCGATTCGTTCTAAGCAATCAACAATAATATACAATGATTGTACATGTGGTTGAATACTTTCATCTCTTTTGTTGTTTTGTATTTATTATCTTGTGTTTCAAAATAATTAGTCAATAGTGAAATATGAATTTTGATTTCGGGGCGACTTTTTTTTAAAGAAACATTGAAATTATTAGCCGATTCTTCGTACAGAGGTAAAAGTTCATACTGCGATTCAGGAAAGTGGGGTTGTAAAAAGTTATAATCCTAATGAGTATCCTCTGCTATCCTGATAATATGGTCAACCCAACGTAATCTATCTTTATAATATCTACTTACAGAATATTTTTGGTGGATCTTCTGATCTATCTTTATAAACTTAACGATGCCTGGATCTGAGTATATGGAATACAATCCATAATTGTATCTCACTGACCATCTTCCGTTTTCAGTCACTGGTCCAAATATCCTAAGGACTTCACTCTCAAAAACCCCGAGTTGTTCATTACTTTTCGGCAGTGTCCAAAACTCACTACCACATATATAGCCAGACTCTAACAGAGCTTAATATATAATCCATTTAGTTTTTTTAATTCACCAAATGTGACTTAAGTTCTTTTAAGTACTATAAATCTACAACATGGGACTTATACAGCTTTACTTCCCTTTCGAAGGAAGCCATTCTCAGTATTTTTACGTCCTTAAAAATCCTACGACTCCGGTCGGGTTTGAAACCACACATCTTAAAACCAGAAGTGAAGATGGTAATCATTATTGCATTCATTTTTAGCACCATAAAACGACAAACAGTAAATATTCAGTTACTGTATGGAATACAGATGACGTCACTTGACCTTGTGTACTTACCGATCTCACAAAAATAAACTATTGTTGAGTGATCGCAGGAGCTTTCATTTCGATACTTCAAATGCAATTAGTTATAAATTTCAACAGTTAAAGTTAAATTGTTTCGCTCAATAATGAATAACATAAGAGACTTAATTTTATATTAATGCGACTATATGTGTCAAGTGTGTTCCAGCGGGTAGTCTACCCCATCGTTCTGATATCAACAAATGACGTCAACTCTATGTGCACAAAACTGAACGGTAAGAGGGCTAAAAATGAATGTCTTAGTAATCACAAGTCTATGAGCAATGATTTTCTCCTTTAGGCTTATATTTCAAAACTTGTTTTATGTTTATGTTCGCTTTTTTCAGCCACCTCTCAATCTTTATTACTGCAAGGTTAAATAAATACAGAAGAATAATTAGACATTGGCAAACATAATCATTCAAATAATCTCATCCATCAATAGACGTTGATAACTGTAGGCCTACGTGTTTGTAGTTAATGTTAAGAACAGAACAGTGAGGACACAATCTGACCTAGACTAATTCTACTGTGTACTTCAGTTTTATTCTGTGCTATAAATTCATATGTTTGCAAACATTTCTCCATAAACATTCCTCTCATAAACAAAAGTTAATATAGGGATAATGCAAATTAAATTTTATTGCATGCATTTAGCACGAAAATACTTCAGAATTCTTCTGTGTTAAAAATGCTTAGGTTGACAAATGTTTTCAGATACTGGTACAGTATACAGCTCTGTAATGACATGCCGAAGATGGAACATGTTCTGAAAGGCCAATATGGTTTTAACTAATTGATGTAGTTTTTTAAAAACATAGCCGAACTCCATTTTAATTGAGGACGGCTGATACATCAGGTACTTGTCTTAATATTTTTTAAAAATTATTATATAACCTGAATTATGTT
This sequence comes from Diploptera punctata, assembly GCA_030220185.1. NCBI lineage: Eukaryota > Metazoa > Arthropoda > Insecta > Blattodea > Blaberidae > Diploptera > Diploptera punctata. The sequence continues at coordinate 2,552,697 of JASPKZ010008365.1, read as the reverse complement.
TCACAATGAATTTTAGAAGTATTGATTTTTCTCTCATTCACAAAAATTTACATAGAGTTAATGGAAATTAAGTTCCTGTTGTAAAAATTGCTACATGAATATTTAATTGAATTTCTAATTTCCTTATTCACTAGATCAATAGGTCTACGCTATAAATCACAACGTTGGGGGTTCGAGTCACGGCGAGGTCAGGATTTTTAAACTGGCCTAAATCCATTGGTGGCGCATAGGTCCTAAGATCGACTCAGCCACTAACGAAAATGAGTATCAAATGCTTATTCAGAGGGTAAAGGTATAAAGGTGGTCATCATGCAGAGCTGAAAACCCGGCTGACAGATTGTGCCGATTGTCTAGAAAGATGGGAGCCTTAACCTCCTAGAGTCTCTAAGGCCTGTAGTGGGAGCACTTTATATTCGCCAGACAATTGATACTATAATTTTAAAGAAGGTATGCACATGTCAATAGAATAAAAAAAATACTGTTAACTATCGCACACCAGAACGAGTAGATTAATTACGGTACTTGAGGACAGTTCAGTGAAAATGTTTATTATAAACAAAATTGACAGTTGAGTGGGTTTTTTATACATAAAGGTATTGTTATAAGTGTATATTCTATAACAGAGAGGTGATATACACAAACAGCGTGAAATAAATAATCCAATATCCCAGACAAAATATATTTGAAGGGTACAGGAAAAAAATCAGGTTCACTTTTTCCTTGAAATCTAGAAAACGTACTTTCAGTTACAGAACAAAGGTCACGAATGACAGACAGAAAAGGATTGATCATATGGATGGAATGAGTAAGGAGAGATGTCCATTGTTAGCAAGAAATTATCAAGCAAGAGGAAGACGTGATGTTGGAAGACCTAGAAGACGTTGGGCTGATGCATTATGAAGTCGGAACGGACAATTGCCTAATCCCTGGAGTGATGATGATGATAGTTGCAGAACATACATTATTTTCTGAATACCAATCTTTGGATTTAAATAAACTCATGACTAAAATCTATCATTTACTGTTTCACACTTCTAAATCACGGTGCTTTCCATGGAGAATCAAACTACATTTAGACAAAAAAAAAGTGACTTGATGATTCTTTCCTTGTACTCTTCATTTCAGTTATCAGTTGTTATCGATATCTACGTTACAAGGATTGGAAATAATGAAGTTTTAAGAATGTGTTGATATATTTTCGACTGAAGCGTTCCTTAGGCCAGAATTCTGTAATTTTTAATTTTATTTTATATCATGTCAAATTTAATTATTTTAAAATAATAAATATGTTAACTGTAGGCCTGCATAACATATTTAAAACTGGAAAACTTTCAAAACGATGCCTTTAAATATGCTCACAATTAACTTATTCGTATGCAATGTTGGGGTTACAGGATTATTTTGAGATAGTATACGAATAAAAATAATATATCCAAAATATATGTCGACGACAATTTATATTCTATATATTTATGATAGTCTATGTAAGTCCGTAGACATTTATATATATTTTTTAATTCATGTTGATTACTAAGATTGGTTGGAGAAAACTCTCATTGATGAGGAAAATTCTCAAAAAAAAATTAATAACACAGCTCTACAAAAAAATATTTTTGTTGTCCTGGATATCTCAGCGATTTTTTTATGTTTTGAAGTGCACAGTTTACGAATATATTCATGAGAAAGTGCTGAATGTGTTCTAGTTTTTATGATTTTTGTATATCTTATATCTTAAACAGTAAACGGATAGTTACTAATGAAATGTATGTTTACAGTCATGATTTTATTTCTGTACCGGTACTTTTTTTTTTGCGTATACAAACATCACGTGATCCCCACTCTCGCACCCCTCACTCCGCACATCGGCCGTGATCTCAGTTATTTGACAAAATTAAAGTACTCACGACGTGCATCTGGATATGATAAAACAATTCGTCAAAGCGTTGGACAAGGAAGGAAAATGTTTCAAATACATTTGTAGAAAATTTCCTAAGCTCAGTATGTAAAAGTTAAAAGGCGGAATATTTGATGGTCCTCAAATTCGGCAATTGATGAAAGATGCAAATTTTATCAAAGTTATGACTGTTCCGGAAAGTGAAGCTTGGAAGGGTTTTGTATTGGTAGTAGAAAATTTTCTAGGTAACTATAAAGCACCAAATTATAAAGAAATTGTGCAAAACATGTTGATAAGCTTCAAGATTCTGGGAGAAAATATGAGTATAAAGTTACACTTTCTCCACAGTCACCTGGATAGATTTCCGGATAATTTAGGAAATTATAGCGATGAACAGGGAGTGCGCTTTCACTAGGATCTAAAAGTAATGGAGGAAAGGTATCAGGGTAGATGGGACCGTCACATGATGGCAGATTACTGCTGGTCTTTAAAAAGAGATTGTCCCCTAAAAAATTATAGAAGAAATCTTATAAAAGGCGTTTCACTGAAGTATAACGTGGGTTATCGATATTTTTCTTTCTATTTACATCAGTGCATACTAATTTTTCAAAAAACAAATGACATTATAAATATATCTGTTATATTTATTTCATATTTTCCGATTTTTGTAGTGTAAAATGAAAATAAAGATTTAAAAAAAAACCAGAGCAAATCTTCCAAAATCATTGATAATTTCATGAATTGTGAGCATAAATATATCAGAAATTAATCTTATATCAAGGGCAACCAAACCACTGTTGACCAGTGTAATTGTATTACTTACGTTACTTGAAGACATAATATAATGTCGTATTTGTATTATTAGTTGTATCAATGAAACAAATGAAAATGTTTCAACTAGTATCATAACGAAATATAAGTTGCAGTATTAGACTAAATATACATTTATTTAATCTATCTATCTTCGGGTTTTTACAGCTGCTGCCGTCTTCCCGTGCCAAACCTCCAAAGCCTACGGTCTTGGGCATCTTCGATGCTTAGCCCTCTAGCTTGCATTACTGTCTTCATGTTTTCCTTCCATGTTAACCTTGGTCTTCCTCTTTTCTTCTTTCTGTTAGGATGCCATTCATATAGTTGCTTCGGCCATCGCTCATCTTCCATTCTTAAAACATGTCCTAACCACTTTAATTCCTTTTCCTCAATTCTTTCAATTATGCTTTCTTCTGCTTCCATTATGTTTCTAATTTCCTTATTTGTGACCCGTTCTAATTTAGACTTTCTGGCACTTCTTCGTAAATAATCCATTTCTAGAGCTATTAGTCTATTCTTGTAGTACTTATTGATTGTCTATACCTCACTTCCGTACATTGCAACAGATTCCACCAATATTTTACCAATATATTTTTTTGTGTCTTTCCAAATATGCTTATCCCACCATATGGAATTTAATGATGATATTATTTTGCTACTCAATTCAATTCTATGTTTTATGTTCTCTTTGCCTATACCTTCGATGTTATCCATAATCATTCCCAAATATTTAGTTTGTTTCACTTGCTTTATTTGGATTCCATCTTCCAATACTAAATTTTCTCTTTCATTGCTATTTATTGCCAGATATTCTGTATAATACGAAATTATTTGTAATAGGCCATTTAGTCTTGTAATGAAATAATTACTGGTGATAAGAACTTCCTATTGATGTCCATAATTTTGATTGATTTCCCTTGCTTGTTTACGTGTAAAGCTAATAATTCATTTTGCCACGGCTTATTCATATTTTGGTCAACGTTGCGTTCGTTTTTATGAATATTACAGTACACTGTCCTGTAATGTTACATTTTCCGCCCGTCTTTTAAAATGATATATTACTGAGTAGGGGCACAGCTCGAAATAGAAGATCTTTACTTTGTACACACTAATAATCCTATATTACAATGAATAGGAGCGGATCCGTGGTGCATGTGATTAAACGCTCGCCTCTCACCGCTGATATCCCGAGTTCGCCTCTCCGTCGCTCCATGTGCGTTTCGAGATGGACGAAACGGAGTCTAGGGAGGTTTTCTTGAGGTTTCTCAGTTTTCCCCTGCCATAAATTTAATTCCACCATTTCTCCACACTCATCTCATGCATTTCGTTCCATTTAATTTCATCTCCCCCTGTGATGTGGTGCTTGTAATTCACAGACCTCCAATGTAAGGGGCTTCATCTCTCGGCCCTGTCATGTATCGGACACGAGTTCAGGACGTTTATATTACAATGAAGAAGGGTTAAAAATATAATTAGATGGCTTCTTAACTAATGGATTTCTTGAAATAATTTAATAAGATCCAAGTAACTGTATTTCCAAAATTTGATATACTATCTATAATGGCGTAGCACAATGTTGAACCATAGCCTCTCCTTTGATTGGAGTTACTAGACCAAGTTAATTTAGTTACTTATATTTACCCTAGATGTCATGAATTGCATGCAGTCAACATACCGACTCAATGAGACATCTAGCAGGTAACTAAGGTATTATTAGGATGAGATCGGTAAATTTTGCTTAGAGGCCTTTTTTATTCAGACTTAAGGATCTTTTACAAGTGTGAAAATCTTCAGACTCGGGATCCACGACTTAAAATCCTTCCCTAAGGACTTGCTCCTAGGATTTTTACATCCTAAAAAAATACATCGACCCCGGTCGGATTTGAACCCGCGATTCTCGAGACCAGAAGCAAGGAGCATAACAGCTTGTCCATCGCGGCCGACTACTATTACGAATATTAGATTAACATTTTAAAAAAATAACAACTGGTAATTTATATTTTAACTGAGACGCTGGGTTTTCTATCTCAAATTGTTTATCTACAACCCCTCTAATCGAAAATGTATTTGATTTAATTTTAGTATACCCTGTATAAGAACTGTGTAATACATGTTTTCATTTGTACAAAGGGTAACCTTTTTTAATTATAATCCTACATGCAATGTTTTTAATAATGAGAACTAACTACAGTTGTCAACATGATCACATAACGAGCATATCGATTGGTGTTTGACATGTTAGAATAAATTTTCGCGTGTTCTAGTGATAAACATTTCTTCTAGGATCATTAGTGGAAGTGCTGTAACAATGAAGACGATGCAAATATCTGCTGACACCAAACATTTCAATTTTTCACCTAACATCAACCAGTGAGTATAAAAAATGTTAATATTCTGATATTATGTTTTCTGTGAAACAACTTTTAATAAGGCTACAGCAAGGGTTTTTCAAACTTTTCTCTATAGCAGGGGCGCCCAAACTACGGTCCGCGGGCCGGATACGGCCCTGCATCACTTTCTATGGCCTCTGCACGCCTCAAGCATTCTAATAAATTAAAATATGCTAAGGGTAGGTCTGTAATGTTAGTCTATCAGTAATTGTACGAGAACTTGTGAAATATGTTATAAAGACGTAAAAAGGAAAGTAGCAAATCAACATACTCTTATTATAGGACACAATAACAAACAATTTATTTATTTTAAAAAGTTTCACATCTTCCTGCAGCCAATTAATCTACTATCATTCTCCTCCACATCTCTGTGTCCGCCTAATCTCCATCATCCAATTCTTTTCCCCACATGCTGTTCAAAACACCATCAATCCACGATATTTTTTAGATCTTCTTCTTCTACTACCAGGTGGTACCCATTCTACTATTATTCTATCTCTCGTCATTCCTTTGACATGATCATACCGTTTTAAATCGTTTTGTTTTTATGAAATTCACAATTGAAATTTGAACATTCAACTTTTGTTTAATTATGTTGTTCCTTATTTCATCTCTTCTACAAATTCTAACAATAATAATTATAATTATTATTATTATTATTATTATTATTATTATTATTATTATTATATTATAAGTGTTTTCCCTTTACAGAGATTTAGGCGCTCTCCCCCTACAGGGAAGAATTTGAACCATACTAATTTAGTTACACTTGTTTTCGTATACATGTCATTTTGAGTGGTCCGTGGTCAGCGGTCCGCCTCATACTGACATCTAGGAAACCAAGGTAGTACTAGGACGGGAAAATTCGGTAAATTTTGTCTAGAGGCCTTTTCATTCAGGCTTAAGGATTTTTTACGAGCCTGAAAATCTTCAGACTCGGGACCCACGGCTTAAAAGTCCCTCCCGGAGGACTTGCTCCTTGGATTTTTCCGTCCTAAAAAATCCATCGACCCCGGCCGGGTTTGAACCCGCGACCCTCGGGACCAGAGACAAGGAGCATAACCACTAGTCCACCGCGGCCGACTATAATAATAATAATAATAAAAATAATCTACAACAGCTGTAATAGAGCCTATGGCCTGCTCCATCTTGATGTTTCTTCCATTTGGCCCGCGATAAAAATAAGTTTGGGCGGCTCTGTTCTATAGGGACTCCCCTTCTCCCCAATAATCTATACATGCCTTCCATGTCAGAAGCGGAATACGTCAAAACTTACAGTGTCCCTAAAAGAAAGACCATCTCTATGGTGATTTAAGATTCATATATTAATAACTGATTGAAATTTGAGTCATTAGTACAGGCAATTAATGTAATTAATGGTCCCATCATGTATTTATATGAAAATACTAATTTAACTTTTTTCTAATGAGATCTACGGATGGTTTAACAAGATTTTTTTTATTTGAGAATAATTATAGCATTTTTGGTTCTTCTTATTATTCACAATTTGTAGGATTTTCATCCTGTTTATTTCCAAAATCACTCCTCGGAGGAAGACGTATTGGTTGTGTACCCGCTGTCTATCCATCTCTTGGCTGGTCTTCCTCTTGTTCTTCTCCCGTCCCATCTTCTTTAGCTCTTTTTGCAAGTCAGTTGTCTTCCATTCTTTCTATATGACCTTTCCAATATTTTCGTCTATCTATAATAAATTTGGTTGTCTTGAATATGACATTTGTCCTTAATTTCTGTGTCGTGTATCTTATCAAATAATGTTTTCCCCTGAATAATTCTTAAGATCTTCATTTCACATGTGCTTATTATTTAAGTTTTTGTTGTACAGCCCTAGTTTCTGCTCATCTTATGATAACTGGTCGAACCATCGTTTTGTATATGCGGATTTTGGTAAAGATGCCAATATTTTCCGTTCACTTATAATTCCCTAAATCCAATGCAGAGTAAACATTGTTAATTCAGAAATAATTAAATGAAAATTATGAAATCAATCCCCAAAAGAAGAGTTAAATCAGATTAATAAATTTACTCCTGCTGTAATAAGAGTAGAATAATGTACCAAAGCTGAAACAGGAGTGGTGGCAGCCATAGCCACCGGTAATCAAAAAAAAAAAAAAAAAAAAAAAAGAAAAGAAAGGAATTTGGGCTCTCTTTGTTATTGCTGCCACAAGGTAAGATATCTATGTTAAATTAAGAACATTTAAGTCTCCTAGACTACAATGGGCAGGGCATATGGCACGAATGAGGAATAAAAGAGGGGTATGGAAGCTTCTTGTAGGAAAACCAGATGGAAAACGCCCAGTTGGTAGACCAAAAATGAGGTGGGAGAATAACATTAACCATAATTTGAGGGAAGTATACAGGGTTATGATTGGAAAACATTACTTCAGGATAGGGATGTGTGGAGAGCTTATGTCCGCGCAGCCATGAACCTACGGGTTCGATAGTGCCAGTGAGTTAGTTAGTTAATTAGTAGTTAGTTAACCCATAGGTTCATGGCCGCGCGACATAAGCTCTCCATATATACCTATCATGAGCCAATGTTTTCCAATCATCCCCTGCATAATCTACTTCCCTCAAATCATAGTTAATGTTATTCTCGCACCCCATTCTTGGTCTACCAACTAGACTTTTCCTTCTGGTTTTCCTACAAGAAGCTTCCATGCACATATTTCATTCCCCATTCGTGCCACATGTCCTGCCCATCGCAGTCTTACTTACTCACTGGCACTATCGAACCCGTAGGTTCATGGCCGCACGGACATAAGCTCTCCATACATCCCTATCCTGAGATAATGCTTTCCAATCATTCCCTGTATAATCTACTTCCCTCAAATCATAGTTAATGTTATTCTCCCACCTCATTCTTGGTCTACCAACTGGGCGTTTTCCCTCTGGCTTTCCTACAAGAAGCTTCCACGCAAGTCTTTCATTGCCCATCGCAGTCTACGAGACTTAATTCTTCTCATTATATCTGGCTTCCTATAAAGACCATGTAATTCACTGTTATGCAAGCCTTCTCCATTCACCTGTCTGTTCATCTCTCTTTGGTGTGAGTTAATTATTCATATTAATAGTAGGAATTTAACACAATAAATATAATTTTCCTTTTTATCCCATTAATATTGTCGCTAGTTGCTGTGACACTGAAACAAGTCGAATTTCTTTAATCATCATCATCATCAACAACAAGGATTAAGCCCAATGGCCTGTTTCGATCTCATTATAGGTCGAATTGGTCCTTCCATCTCTTCACTGGTCATCCTAACAATCTTCTCCCTTTTGGTTTATAAGTATACTTCTTCGTGGTATGCGCTGGAATTTATTTAATCTAACTTCAAACCGATTTACACATAAATTTCCAATCTTCTTTATTTCATTCACAATAATTCAGTTTACAAGTACATATGAATAGGCCTATTCTGCTTTGAGTCTTTCACAAACACGCTATCTCTTAGGGTTTACTTCTTCACACTCGCAGAAGCACTAACTTCCCAACACTATCTTCTTCTTCAAATCAGAACACACTCGTCGCCTTTCAGATCATGACTGACCATCAAATGACTCTCATCTCTTTTATATGAGAGGATTGAGGTATCTGGTAGTCCAGACTTGATCTCTTTCGAATCGAAAATCTCGAGAGGCCGGTCCTTCTAGAAAGTGATACATAGACGCATCTGGAAAGCCCTCAGTGGATCTTCCTGACTCATGAGTCGCAAAACAACAATCCCTTTTACCATAAAAGGCAAGATTTGAAAGCCCGCGAAATTCAAAAGCCGGCCCAATAATGTGTCATAATATAAGTTAAGAAACTAGTCGTTTTCATAAAAATTTACTTGTGCAGAATTAAATACACGTTTTGTATTATAAACACTTTTATTTATAATATTTCCTATTTTATAGGCTATTACCAAATACCTATTGTTTTTCTCAAATTTCTCGCGCTCCCCCTGAAAAACTTCAGCGCCTCCACAGTGAAGCGCATCTCAAAGTATGAAAACCTCTGGACAATGTCGAATTTATATACATAATTATTTATTATTACGTCTATGGTGGCTATTTAACAGTAATACACAGAGAGCATAAGGAAAAATTGGTTGAAATCAAATTATATTCTATTAATAGATATTTTAGATTTGAAGCAAATATTCAAATACAGCAAAAAACTATACATACATAAAATGGTATTAACATAAATGTAAAATGAATATTAGTTCTAATAATTAATTAATAAAATATTGATCTTGTAAAAAAATAAGGATTCCTTTTAGAACTTCAAAGAGTATTAAAAAAATAAGGATTCCTTTTAGAACTTCAAAGAGTATATATACACACAGGGTGTTAATGAATAACACCGACAAACTTTCAAGTATTGTAGAGGTGCATTAGATAAACAATTTGAGATATGCAATTAGTAGTCTATAAGTTCAAATTTGCACGTTATAATATAAAATGTGTCAGGAGCCAGTACGCCACTGACAATATTTCGAAGATTTCGTTGATAAGCTGTTACATAATGCAGTCTTCTCTTGCAGGTTGACTTCCTGCGACTATTTAGCTCAATGGTAACGTGCCAGGTATGAAATCTCTCCGTTGAGAAGTTGAGATTCAAAGTTCAAACCTCAGATATGCTGATATTTTATTTTTATTTTTTTATGTTCTTTCTTTCTTGTGTAAGATGTTTTGGAAATTTAGTACAAAATATTATAGAGCTTATTTTAGTATGATGCACGAAAGTAATAAACAACAATATCCTGTATTAGTGTAAAAGAAGGAATACTGTATAGCACACTAGGAACTACAGTAAGTATTCGTAAGTGAAAATCGTAAGGTTCAGACTGACGAAATAACAAGGCCATTAGATGCATTAGCGTAACAAGTTAAAATAACGCTGTATGAATGTAGCATCAAGTCTTATGACGTGAAACTTAGTAGAAACATGAAGAAAAGGCATAACAAAATAAATTAATAATTAAATTAAAACTCACTAATGTTTGGCTTGACAGTGGAAGAATAATTGGCCTAAAGAAAATCAAATTCATTATTCATGCCCCATTTTACAATAAAGATGTTAACATTTAGAAATAATAATAATAATAATAATAATAATAATAATAATAATAATAATAATAATAATAAATGAAAACAAATTTGTTTTATTATATTACAGTACACTTAGAAAAGGAGGTATGATTTGAAAATACAGAAAAATAAAAACTCTATATTCATGTTTGCTTCAAAAACAGATCATATCAGGAGCTCGGGGAAGAAAGGTCGAATTTGATGACTGTAGTTTATTTACATTCGTCCTTCCTCCCCCGAGCTCCTGATATGTATTGTTCAAAATGTTGTCCTTGATGGAATAAGCACAAATTACATATGCGCAAAAATGATACTCGCACACCTTCGAAGATTCCTGGAGTATTTCTGATTTCGTCACAGGCAACCAAATTTCTCGCCAGTAACTCCCCATCTGAGTTGACTGGAGTCTGATACACGAGGCTCTTAAGTGTCCCCATAGGAAGAAATCTGGAGGAATGAGATCAGGTGAACGTGGAGGCCACGCTACAGGACCGCCGCGACCAATGTGCTGGATCCATATCTGACATCGGATATCAAGATGGACTTCTTTCAGGAATGCAGGAAGTACATGTTTCAAAAGCTGCTTGTACATATGGCCATTTAACCGTGGGGATAGAAAATAGGGACCAATGATATAATCGAAAATTATACCCGCTCATATGTTAACGGCGAACCTGTGTTGATAGCCTCTCTCTACAATGCGAAATAGATGTTTATGTTCCAAAATATGGCTATTCCTCTGGTTTAGTACAACCCCTTCCCTAGTAAAATAAGTATCGTCGGTGAAAAGCATTTTCGAAAAGAAATCAGGCTGTTCAACCAGCCGCTCAGTGACCCAGCTACAAAACTGCACGCGAAGTCCGAAGTCTAACGGTGTTAAAGCACTTTACCTTCAAAAAGTGGAAGGGGTGGGTCCTTCTTCCTGCAACGCCTACCACACACTGACCTGATTTGTACCCATTGAACGTACAATTGCTCGTCTACTGGTAGAAGCACAGAATACCAGAGAAGAAAGTGGGTAAGTATCGCGTACATGTCACAAGCGGCGCTAGTGTAGAACAGCTAACGACATCTAAATTGTTTCGATTTTTTTCTGATACTAATATGAAATTTAACACCGTCTGGTGGTAAAATTATAAATTGTAGTTATATAACACCATCTGGTGAACAATCATGGAATTGAACTTTTATAGGAATAAATAACATATTAATTAATCTTAAATTATGGAATTACTTATACCCAGTCTCTCAGACCTAAGGATTTTCTTTAATTTTAACAGACGGGAAGAATGGAAATAAATAAAACATGTTAATTTATTTTCGTTTATTCAAATTTAAAAACGTGCATAATGAGCTCTTTTAATAAATGTGTACAATTGACCTACCCCCTTATTCTCACATACATATTTTATACATATTTATTAAAGAACCTTAGCCATGTCGTACATCTGAAATCCATTATAAAATCACATTTTTAAAATGTTTATTAGAAATGGCTGTACACTAATATCACTCTTTCTAACCTATCTTAGAATTTTATCACTTCCAGTAGGTTCATCTTTGAAAATAGATTCAGATTAAAAACGTAAACAAGCATGAATTTACTTACAAATTAGAGTAAAATAATATATAAGTAATGATTTTAACTTTCGATAATATATAATTTTTACAGTACCGTCTACATAGAACGGAAGGATAGCAGTTAAAAATTTACAAATGGCTAATTTCCCATAATCCCAAGTAAACACGCCGTGTGCCTGGCATTTGTTTTATTTAGTTACGAATTCTGATACTACGAAACAGCGCTACCATTGTAGTTTGCTCATTGTAGCTCATCGTAAACGACCGACATTTTTTAGATGTCACTGTACTCAGTTTTCCCTCTATTCGAGTGCTCTGTGGAAGGATTCTCTCGAATCCTGTCGAGCACCTCTTCTTCGAAATCCAGGGTACGGCGAGTTCGTCTTACGCCGGAATCCGGTTATCCACCACCAGGGTTCTAATTTTCCCGTAGACACCGGTGGATGGTTTGGAAAGTTGAACGATGAGGATGATGTCTGCCAGGATATCTTTTTTTGTACATTTGTGCAGCTACATGCACATTTCCTCTTGCCTCACCATAAACATAATGTATATCTGTTAATTCATTGCATGCATAAACATTAGCCATAACGTTCACGTCATTGTAAACAATGCTGCTCCTATAAGATTCAAAGCAATAGTGAAACAGTCTGGTATCACAGGCACGCGCATGAGCAGTTGGTATGAACAGACTAAATGTACAGTATTTTTAAACGCTTTATATTAGCTTGACCTGAATCTATCTATCTATCTACGTAACGGAATCTTTGAAAGCGATTTTCACCCACTTAGAAACATTGAATCGACTTGGAACTTTGTATACTTGTAAAGGACCCGTGACAATACAATAATTTCATATTTTGTTTCTAAAATCATGGCCAGAATCATCATAAAATCAAAATAGTGTATTTGTATATATGTAACGGAATCTTTGAACACGATTTTCACTCACTTAGAAACTTTGGATCGACTTGAAACTTTGTATAGTTGTAAAGGACCCGTGACAATACAATAATTTCATATTTTGTTTCTAAAATTCTAGCCAGAATCGTCAGAAAATAAAAAAAGTGTCTTTATATCTATGTAACGGAATCTTTGAACACGATTTTCACCCACTTAGAAACATTGGATGGACTTGAGACTTTGTATACTTGTAAAGGACCCGTGAAAATACAATAATTTCATATTTTTTCTAAAATCCTGGCCAGAATCATCAGAAAATCAAAAAAATGAAAACTGGTATAATAGTTTGCGGACTTGTCGACTTTCTAGTCAATCGCTGTAAGTGCTCAGTTGGTAGAGCGGTGAACTCTGGTGGTATATAATTTCAGTAATCCATAGGTCGCTGGTTCAAATCCGGCTGGGAGGATTTTTTTTTAGAAGAGTATTACTTTTAGCCCATACTACAATAGTATCGAATTTAAAGATATTTACATTTTTATCTTATTTTGTAAAATATTAGAACTAATAAAATAAAAAATAAATAATAGTTTTAAAAAACTAAAGCAACACGCTTTATTAGATAACCGAACTAAAAACATGAAAAAGAAGTTTAATTCCCAACACGGTTGGGATAAAATTAAAGTGGTCAACAAAAAATTCATCTCCAACACAAATTGAATAAAACTAGAGTTATCAACAAAAAGAAAATATTTTTACCATCAAAAGCGTAGGGTGCTCTTTATCAATTAATATATATTTGAAAATAAACAGATATTGGTATAAGTAAAGTCTCTAAGAAGAAAATGTAAAATCATAAAAAGCACCCCACGCTTTTGATGGTAAAATTATTTTCTTTTTGTTGATAACTCTAGTTTTATTCTATATGTGTTGGAGATGAAGTTTTTTTGACCACTTTAATTTTACCCCAACCGTGTTGGGAATTAAACTTCTTTTCCATTTTTTTAGTTCGGTTATCTAATAAAGCGTGTTGTTTTAGTTTTTTAAAACTATTATTTATTAAAATAATTTTTACCTCTGCATTTCATGTAATTAAATCACGCAATTAGTTTAATTCAAAATAAATAGTTATGCTTAAATAGAATGCCAGAAAGTCAATCAAGCAACTACATAAGCAATATCCTCCCCTGAATAAAAATAAAGAAGGAAATAAAAAATACAAAAACGAAGAAGAGGGATTCGATCCCGACATTATGACATTCGATGTTAAGCATGCTACCGACTGAGCTATTACTGCGAACGTGACATGACCTACCAGATGTCTAATACGTATTATTGAATGACAAGGCACGAATTACAGGCTGTCAGTGGAGCACTGGCTCTTGCCGAAAGACGAAATGTCCATAAAAACATGGCTCAAAATGTTGAAAATGCTGCTATATTTGCAATTAAAACTAGGGTTATCTTACTACTGGAGCAGAACTGAAGTATTTTCAAGGCAAACCATGTTCACAGTTTTCTTCATTGTTGAATGAGTACGAATGTCCAGTTAAAAAAAAAAAGTCATAACTTCAATATTTGGCTTCAGACACCCCAAGTTTCGTACCTCAAAATGTTCGTCTAACTCTCCTCTACAATACTTGAATGTTTGTCGGTTTTATTCATTAATACCGTGTATATATTATTTTTATGTGTATTATGTTCTATTATATCTGTATCTAATATTGTTTCACCAATTGAATGAATGAAATGGCTTTGTTGTCTTAATCTGACAGTTAAATAGTAATTTAACTTACAAGTAGGCCTATTTAAGGTAAGATTTTTTTTGCCGAAGTGCAGCCGAGACACAAATTTCCAAATAAATGTCAATTTTAATCCTTATAACGAACAGAACATAATTTTATGTATTGTGTCGAATTTCATTCATTTTTATTATTGAACACTAGCTAACACCCGGTGTGCGCTGCTACGCCAAAAGAAATTAAATGTTTTTATGTTTAGTTGAATAAGTAGAAAGTGTTATTATTATTGTTATTATTATTATTATTATTATTATTATTATTATTATTATTATTAGAAAGTGTTATTATTTTTTATTATTATTTTTTATTATTATTATTTTATTATTATTATTATTATTATTATTCTTTTCTTCTCTTATTCTTCTTATTATTTTATTATTATTCTTATTATTCTTTTACTTTTTCTTCTTCTCTATTTTATTCTTATTCTAGGTCTTATTCGTCATTCTCTTCTGTCTTCTTCATCTTCCTCTTCTTCTTTCCTCTTCTTCTTCCTCTTCCTCTTCCTCTTCCTCTTCCTTCTTCTTCTTCTTTCCTCTTCTTCCTCCTTCTTCTTCGTCTTCTTCGTCTTCTTCTTGTTCTTCTTCTTCTTCTTCTTCTTCTTCTTCTTCTTCTTCTTCTTCTTCTTTTCTTCTGTCTTCTCCGGTCTTCTTCTTCTTCCTCTTCTTCTTCTTCCTCTTCCTCTTCTTCTTCTTCTTCTTCTTCTTCTTCCTTTTTCTTCCGCTT
>JASPKZ010008365.1:2532500-2535000 GCA_030220185.1 Diploptera punctata | reverse complement strand
CTAAATCTCTGTAAAGGGAAAACATGGGCTTACAATACAATACAATTATTCATCATCATCATGAACAAATTCGTTTTAGGCCATGTGGCCTGTACGGTAAACCTAGCGAAGATGGTCTTGATATTTCCACCGATGTTTTGGTCTTCCTTGGTCCCTATGTCCAGTTGGGGTATATTGGAATGCCAATTTTTGAAGTATATTTCTTGTCATTCTTCTCAGATGATTTTTCCATTCTTGTTGGTATCTTTGGATATCTTCATTTAAACTTGCTACTCCAAGTTTTCCTCTGATAGTAGTGAATATAATTATTATTATTGTTATTATTATCATTATTAATATTTAAATTATTATTATTATTATTATTATTATTATTATTATTATTATTATAATTATTATTATCAATGGTACATAAACGTTAATGTGAATAGGTCATATTGTTAAATATAGTGAGAATGAAAGAAAACAGAATTCGTATTTGAAAACTTATTTTTTTTTTAAGTTTGAAGATAATTTTTAATTATTTACTGTTTAAGCATTCTATTTGTAATTTTATGTAAAAGAGCTCATATTTTGCTCCACAAAAAATATATGTATATATTATTGGTTTATGGGTGAAACTCTTTTTAACTTTTATTAGTTCAGAACGGAAATGTATTCGGCAAATGATGAAAAAGTGTTTCAGATGGAACAATAACCACAATACCGCTTCGTGTTCCCGAACAACACAATTGTGGTGTCTAAATTCTAAGACCACCTAGGGTTTACATGCCCCTTGTGGTTACAACTACTATTCAAGTTCTTAATCAGTAGTGGACACAGCACTGGATACAATAATGTTTCTAATCTCGAATGAATTATACTACTATATTCAATTGTTTGTATAAAGGACATTTTCTCATCCTACTCCCCAAATTTGTACATATAAAATTATGTTATTAATAATTTTTATACTAGAGCATACAAGCAAATCTTCAGAGGACGAAGATAGCTTACAAGTCAATGGTAATAAACAGCTGTTGGTATATGCTGATAATGTAGTATTATTAGACAATAGTGAGGAGATAAGCACACATTTCACTAGACGGCACATGAAACTAGGACTGGAAATGATGATAATGATAATGATATAATGAAAATAATAATAATAATAATAAATAATAATAACAATCCATCCATAGTAATTCTGCACGAAGGCAGGTCCTTCACTGCAATCATAGAATTTTCATGCTATGCTTGCAGCTTTACTAGGGAATTGTGTAGGTGTGGTAGCTTCCCGTTGCTTTCCACACCGGTGAAGGATGATGATGATGATTGATGATAATGATAATGATAAGGATGATGATGATAAAGATGATGGCCATATGATTTCGGGGACCGTTTGGGAATAATAATAATAATAATAATAATAATAATAATAATAATAATAATAATAAATAATTATAATATTTTTTTATTTAGGAATATTTCACAATACAGTGTCTCTCCTTCAACCCAAAGTTATGATGATAATAATAATAATAATAATAATAATAATAATAATAAATAATTATATTTTTTATTTAGGAATATTTCACAATACAGTGTCTCTCCTTCAACCCAAAGCTATGATAATAATAATAATAATAATAATAATAATAATAATAATAATAATAATAATAATAATAATAATAACACTCATTAGCACTATCGAACCCGTAGATTCAGGCCGCGCGGACATAAGCTCTTCATACATCCCTATCCTGAGCTAATGTTTTTCAATCATCTCTGTACAATCTATTTTTCTCAAATCATGTTTGATATTATTCTCCCACATTATTCTTGGTCTACCAACTGGACGCTTTCTCTCTGGTATTCCTAATTAAAAGATAATAATAATAATAATAATAATAATAATAATAATAATAATAATAATAGTAATAATAATCGTAGTTTTACTTAAACTGGCAAAATTATGGCCATAAGTCCCTTTCCTCTACTCAACCTGCATAAAAAGAATATTATAATTATTTTTATATGTTTTTATATTCAAGAAGGGATAAGGTCAGAAACAGCACAATAAGGGAAATTATTGAAGTTAAAAAAAACATTTAAAAAATAGAAGAAAAACGTTTGAAATTATATGGACACTTCATAAGAATGGAAGAAGAGAGAATACCAAGATCCTTAATTGGAAAGCTAATGGAAGAAGTGGAAGAGGCAGGCCTACAGATCGTTGGATAGATGGAGTGAGGAGAAGTATGGAAGCGAGAGATTTGAGGGAAGAAGATGCTCTAGACAGGAACTCTGGCGAAAAATCACTTTGGGTTGAAGGAGAAACACTGTATTGTGGAATACCCCTAATAAAAATATGATTATTATTTTTTTAAACCTAATACTAGCTACCCAAATCCCTTACGATGCCTGGTGAGCCCCGGTCCTAAACTGGCCGAAATTCCATGAGAAAATATTTTCTCCGATGGAATTTGAACCAGTGCAAGTCCCGTAACTCTGCACAAGGCAT